>JAMQGT020002897.1:0-24769 GCA_024447675.2 Pterophyllum scalare | reverse complement strand
GTGTTATCTTAACACTCGTTCAGTTACGATTGCTCCAGCATTATTATCTGGGGGAGCTGGCCTACTGTTGCTAGTTGCAGTGATAAAAGCTCCATTATTGTTACCAAGGTGAATATCTAGACACTGAAAAAGCACTTGAGGCTGTCTAGATGCCATTTTCCTAGTGGGCCCAGGGGAAGAGACACCGTAGTGCACATGCCATTCACATTTAGTGACGCTTGGAAAAATAAAACAAAGACCACACACAAGTCAGTGGAATTCAAAAACAGCAGGCAGAAGCTTCATCAAAGAACTTGTTTAAATGTGGAGGCGTGTGTTTCACACAGCACTGGTTATGTGTGCGCACATGAGAATGCGTCATTTGTATCACATAGCTATTTTTAACAAACTACAGGTGCACTCATAAGCTTCACAAGTGAGTCTCTACATGAGAGCAGCAAATGTGCCAACTGTACGGGAGAGTCCACGGAGGAAAGAGGAGAATTTTCAATGATTTAACAAATAAAAACATGCAAAAACAGGAAGTGCAATTAAATAAAGGAAAAGGCAGAAAGAAACCTCAGACTTAATATTTCTGTATCTTTTTCCATAATGTTCTACATATTATTGTGGTTTTGATATTAAAAACTTGAACCAGGATGAAACAGGGATAAAATTTCCAGAACAGGGATTCAGTTTGAAAAATAATACCAGCAATCAGGAAAAAAGTCTATTCAATGTTCAAATAAACAAAAGATTTATGCAATCAAATTCATACTTTAGGTAAAATACATTTGATCGCAGTTTATGTTTACATTTGTGACTAAGTATGGGACACATGGCCAAGGGAGCTGAGAAATGAAAACACTGAGAAGAAAATTAGATTTAAAAATCTTCTTTTTACAATTTTAATATTAGAGTGGGAACTGACTGAAAAAACCTTGAATTCAAACCGAGCAACAATAAAATCTGACTTTCAAGAAAAAGCTGATGTTACCATTTGTAGCATTGTTTAAATCTGGCTTTCTTAAATTAATACAGTATGACAAGAAAAAAAAACAAAACCTTTTTCTCATATTGGTTTCAGAATTTTAAAACTTGTGTAAGTCCGAGATTCACAGAATCAGGTCGACTGGAAAAATCAACTTGTCCAGGAGGTATCCTTCCCCTTCCCCTCGCCCTATGCCAGCTGGGATAGTCTCCAGCCTCCCTGAAACCCTGAGTTAGGTAAGTGGAAGAAAATGGATGTATGGATGTATGGATGGATGGATTATGAAATTCTAACAGATAAGTCAGAATTTAAAATTCCAGGTTGGGAAATAAACTTTTCAAAATGAGAACTTATTTTAGCCATTGATAAATATCAAGATCAGCTGATCTGCTACTCAATACTAAATAATTATTTTGTGCCAGAAATATGAAACTTTATATTACAGCCATGCCACTATACTGAATGCCACTTTACATTCTTCTAAATTACCAAACTTCCCTCCCTTCCCTTGATTTAATTCCAGTTGTATCAGATTAAATGTAGCAGGGTTTACAAAGTTCCAAACTTTCTGACCAACGTATGAGTTTCCAAAGAGTTTTCACTGAGCGTTCAGAAGGTGAAGTTCTCCACTCGGGGCAGAGATCATCAAATAGGTTTGACGCAACTATGAGGGTGATTTACATGTCTCCATAATTTCTCACAGGCACACAAATGCACAAACACAAACGAAAACAGTCAGAAATTTGCTTGCGGTGGTTTGGTTTTGATAGCTTCTTGGCAAGAGTCAGAAACACACAGACAGGCACTGACTCTGCAGCCGCAGACTGATGGCAGCTGGCTCTGTCTGGATAATGCAATCTGATTTCACACAAGTGATGAGAACACCAGTGTGCATCACTGCCGTGAAAGGCGGGAAAATGAGAAGAAGAAGAATGAGCAGCCACGACAGAACAGAGGGAAAGAAGGGATCACAACTGAGAGAAGGGGAGAGGGGAAACAATAGCTGTTGGTGTAATGTGCAGGATCAGAGATTTCTCCCAGCAGCGCTCCTCCATCTATGCCGCACACTGATGCCCAGTCAAATATGCTTTTGTGCTGATGTGGGAGAGCTGTGGGAACATGTTTTTTCTTTTTTCTAGACAAGGCACTGACTTGGGATATTGAGCTGAAGTGGTGGGGGCTACTCGGATATCCACAGTAGTGCAAAGAAGCCTTTAAAGATGCAGAGAGAAGAAAATCTATGAGAGAGATGTGGGACCTACAGCACACACTATCTGCTTTTTCCTTTACATAAATCAGAAATGATCCACCTAAACAGGCTGTTGGCATTGCGATTGTGATGCCTGTGAAAGATCACTCCATCACCTCCTTCTCCAGCTGGAATTTCATGAATCATTAGCCCAAAACTGCTTGGTTCATTTAGAACACAAGCGGCTTCTCCAGTCATCAGCATTTTAATTAGCTTCATGCATGATTACATGTGGCTCAGCATAAACAAGGAGGAGCTAGCTCTGGATGTTTTAGTCTGAACAAGGGGAGGGGGTGGTTGGGGGGCATGATCACATAAAGGGATCTTGTTGCCATGTGGGATTTCAGCTGTGGCAGGGGGATTCGTTATGTGCAGATTCCCAAAACAAGTTTCATTCACACTGAGATGTTCTGATGAAGCCAAGTTCAGCTTTGGAGTTTCACATATAACAGCAGTGAGATGGTCCCGTGTACTCCTATGTGTGTTTGAATGGATTTCAGGGGGGGCTTGCATCCTTTATTTGGATGGGCTTACACAAAGGAATAGACCTCAAACAGGATTGTTGCTCCCAGTTCAATTGTTCAATTAAACATAGTAGAATATGTTTAACATTCTACTGTGGTGAATATTAGGCATGTACCAGTTATAAACTTATGAGATGATACATATACCAAAGTGTAAAATAACAATGTAGCCAACAGCTGATACCAATGTACTTCTGTTTGCTTTTTATTTGTTTTTTGTTGTCATTTATTTTCTGTTTAGTGCAAAGGAAAGAAAGAAATCTTTATTTCAAAATTAAAGTGAACTCTTTAACGCTTTGAGGTCCGAGTTTTCCTACCACTAATCCTAATCCCTAAATCACCTGCCATTGTAGTGGGTGGACAGTCCATAGGTGATATGCAGAGCTCTGCTAACCCATATCTACATGCTGTAGTGTAGCTATGACATGATATCATATTTGTGCTGATTATGGTCCTTAGCCCCTGTTTTGAGAAGACAGAAGTCATAATATGCAAAGAAGTTTTGTGTGGTGAAGTAAAACTAAGTGTTAAAAGCAAAGAAAACTGTCAGCTTTGAGCCATTGTCTGTCTTCTCATACACGTGTTTTTGATGTTTGATGTTTTCAGCACTCCTTCCTCTTTTAGAAGAACTCATTTCCTTTTCTGTGAAACCCAGCTTTTCACTCAGTCACAATTCTACCTACAAACAGCGTCATCGACACCGGGCTGTGTGCTGTTGGCTTTCTGAAGAGACTGCATGCAAATGTGTCTCTGCGCCTCTGTGTAGGCTGAATTCCCAAACTGGCTCTCCTAGAGAGAGGTAAGCAAATGCACACAAACTCAGGAGCATCACTCCTGCATAACCCTCACCCTGTGCTATCAGAAGTACAATCAAGCAACAAAACAATTGAACAGTATTTACTTTTTCCAAGAAAGTTCTTTTTATTGTCTCCCAAACACAGAGTGAGGTTAAAGTTCACTTTGTCATCAGGGATGTCTTTGACCTCACAGCGTTCTTTCAGCTGTTCATCACACTCTCTCTGAACATTTAACAAGTACAAAATTGTGGTGACAGTCGATAAACATTACCCGCTATCTAACCACTAATTATTCTTCAAATCTTTTTAGATTACATACTAAATTTGCAAGTAACAGTTTCTATCAAATCTCATCAAATGTACTGAAAATATAATACTGAACAGATGATCAGTTTGTTCTTTTTGTTCTCATTAAAAAAACACAACATATGATGCAATAATAACATGAACACAAGAAGATGGATGCATGGATGGATAGATGGATGGATGGATAGAAGGATGGATGATGGATGGATGTTTATATATTTCTTGCACAATTATAGCAGGTATGAACAGGGCTTGCTATTGCAAGCTACAGCTCTGCGCACTCATTTGACTTTCAAGCTGCAGTTTTCTTTGGTAATAAAGGGGGCAGAAGAGAGAGGGAAAACCAAAACATGTGATGCAATAACTGTGCAATAATTCAATAGTCTTATTTTTCTGTTGTTCACTGGAATCATAGTGTGATTAGACAATTGGAATTTCATGTAATGCTTCTGCCAGAATGAGGGCAATTGCAGTTTTTCACTGCAGTCACTATGATTTGGACTTGTTGCAGACATTTGATAAGCATTATTGTAATTAATCAGATCTACTGTGACTGCACCACTACTCTGATTTGTTATGTACACCCAACATAGGTAAGACATCTTTATATATGGAAAATAAATGTATACTTTTCCGAGTTCAGCCACTTTGCAGCTCTCCCAAAACTCCACTGGGCAGTCATTACCTAAATTTCAGTGGTCACTGGGACATAAAAACTACAAATACAGAATCACCAGCTAAATCTGATTACAAAACAAAAAACAAAACAAAATAAAAAAGTAAAAGTTTGCAAGCACTGCTGCAGCATAAGGTTTTATACAGTTATTTCCCTGGAGTTATGCTTTTAGCGGCTGTGGATGTCTCTTATAGATGTCACTCTAGAATTTTGTTTTTTTTTAATAAAGTCTCTAATGTTTACTGAATGAATGTAATAGCAGAGTTACTAGTTTACAAATCCACAAGAATAAATGCTGGTCAGAGAACAAACCTCAGCTGGAACTTTTACTGCAGTTACTGTTTGTTGATTGATGACATTACCACCGACCTGTTAAACTGATTTATAAAAGTGCCTTTTTTTCTTTGTCTTTTTTTTTTAAATGTGATTCACTTTTCTTGTTTCTGATGATGGGTAAAGGAACGAAAGCCTTATCTTGTAGCCTGAATGAAGTGGCATTTAAGCTTGACAAAGTCACGGTGCGGTTTACAGTATGGACCCCACCCCCTCCCCTCCTCACATTACACGGAGGATTGCCATGTATTAGAAAAGCAAGGCAGGGGGCTACTGTAGAGAACAAAAGGTTCCGTGCGTAAAACTGCGCATGAGTGCTACCGCCGTGCACGTGTCCCCAAAGCAGAGCGTAGTCAGTGAAAATGTGTCAGCTGCCTTTACACCACCAATGAGAGAGATCCTACTACCCCTGCACCTGCTCTCCGCACAGCTTAAACCTATCCCCATCGCCCCTGCGTAGAGTTACACCGTTTCGGGCGGAATAAATGACACATCATGTCAGAGGTGCTTGAGCAGAATGGATGGGGGGGGACAGTGATGCGGTCCTTCCAGCGCTTGTTTTGCATCAGCACTATCAGACAAAGAGAGCGACGTGCCTCCTCGAAATGCTGTATCACCGTATTAATAGCAGCATCACTCCGCTCCCTTATGATTTCAGGCTCCCCCACCGCCGAGGCAAACACATGGCCATCAAACAATAGACATGACGAAATAAACGCTATTAAGAACACGGCATGCACACGCGCGTCTCTTTAACGACGGACGCAAACAATGCAAACGTGGGTGCCCGCAGCCACCGACATGAAGCAAACTAACCTCACTGTAAACAAAAGCGAGCAATATCTAATAAATCTCTTTAAGATGATAATGCAAAGCAGCACGTGGCACCAGACTATATGGTTCATAGATTTTTTTTATCCATGATCTCATAAAAACGATTCTCCATAAAAATCGCTTTTTTTTAATCGACCAACGTGCATCTCAGCACATCACTGACTTACGACTAAGTCACCGCTGCAGCATCCATTTACATGACAATGCAGCTCTGCGCATAAAGGCGCAGTTTGTCTTTTCTTTTGTGATTATTTAAAAATGCGTATTTCATATTTCCTAACACGATGGCAGAGTTACTCTTTTTATTCTAACACAAGGAGTTAATAATAGCGAAATACGGGTTCCAAGTCAACCGAGGGACTGAGATAATTCTATTGGCTTTTGGAACGAATGAGGCTTGTTCTTGCATGGCTAATATTTAGATTTGTTTTTATGTGGATTAATGAGAAGCTGTGTCTATTTCAGACCGAGAAACTGTATTGTGATAGTGATAGTACTAATGAGCTCCACAAGAACTGGATGCACATGCACTGAGTGAGGGAGGCGTTTAATGACTCTGCATGTGGCAGCTCGTGTCTTTGGAGCGTCTCCGTGATCTTAGCAACGGCACGACTGACCCTCCTGAGGGATCGTCAGCGACTACTCTGCTATATTAGCTCTTTAAAAAAGAGAAAGAAAAAAAGGAGTCGAGAGCAGCGCACAGAGAGCACTGACTCAAAGCATAACAGGATGCGGTACAGTTGTGTTTCACTCCTGAACCCGCGTTCACACCCCATCACATTACAGGCTCCAATATTCGCACCACGCGCCGGGTTTTCAAGATTGTTGCGTGCGGTTCTTCTGCTTTTTTTTCCCTATTGATTGGATTTTTTATGCGCCTCAGCGGGCGCTCTGCTGGCTGTAGCCCACCACCACTGCGCCACTTGAGCAAGTTTGCGTCTCGGTTATGAGAGCATCAACAATAGACGGAGCCTGAAAGCTGACAAAAAAGAACAGCTAGAGAGAGGGAGAGGGAGAGAGGGAGGGAGAGAGAGAAAAAGAGCGGTCAGAGAGGGAGAAAAGACGTGCACGCCAGCTCACCTTTTCCGTTCTGTTCCGCTCGCACTCCAGCCCTTTTGTTCGTTTCCCACATAAGTTCTTTCACATGATGACTCGGTTTGTCGTTTCCTCAAAGCCTCCTGAATGCAGATGGGTGACTTCTGTCGTCGCCGCAACTCGGTTATTTCTCACTTACAAGAATGATAATTTAAAACACACACACGGCGTCTGTGATTTTACGGTTTGTTGTGTACGTGTGCGCGCGCGCGTGTACGTGCGTGGCGATCTCGCACGGCGTGCCGCTCCTTCTCTGCTGTTTGTTACACTCGACTGGAACGCCTACTCTCGGTCTCTACATTGTTGACATTCGGCCGCTGACGTCACCCATCCCCTCATTCACAACATCGTTAGCGCGACGCGGCTTTGCGTTGGAGCCGGCGGGAAGCGCGTGCGTAGTCCTTCAAACGTGCGCAGCAGAGCTTGGAGAATCGCTCTAGATCTCCTCAAAGCCCTCCCCTCCCCTCCCCTCGCTGCCTTGGTGGACTCCCTTCCTCCCTCCCACCCCTGCCCGCCATGCATTCTCCTGCTCTCCTCCCCCTGGTGCACACAGCGGGAAAATTACGATAAACGATGACACAAGACATTTTTTCGCATATGAGAGCAATTTAATAAGCTGACTTATTTTCTGATCACATTAAAAACCCGAGGAGGCAACAACATTTCAGTTCTATCTATCTATCTATCTATCTATCTATCTATCTATCTATCTATCTATCTATCTATCTATCTATCTATCTGTTGTTCACATAGAGGTGCATGGAAACCGTTTTCTTTCATTTTTTATTTTTCACACACTTTTAAGTTTCACACCTTTTCAGAATCATATAGATTAGATTATTGTATCATATTTATTTATTTACTAATGTTTATATAACTATTATGTTGCAAGTGAAGATAACTAATTACTTATTCACTACTGGCTAAACCTATACTAACATGTATTACACATTAGATGCTTGATACTTTAAAAGCAGAACTAAAAAAGTAACTAAAGCATTAAACTAAATATTGTGTAGTGCAAAGTACAATATATACACTCACTGGCCACTTAATTAGGTGCCTGTTCCTGCCTGTTAAAGTAAATATCTAATCAGCCTTTCACATGGCAGCAGTTGAATGCATTTATGTAGACATGACCAAGATGACCTGCTAAAGTTCAAAGTGAGCATCAGGATGGGTAAGAAAGGTGATTTAAGCGGTATGCTGTTGTTGGTGCCAGGCAGGTTGCTCTACGTATTTCAGTACTGATCTGCTGGGATTTTCCTGCACAAACGTCTGTAGGCTTTACAGATAAAAGAGCAATAAAAAGAGCAAACTCTCATGGTCCTGGGTCAGTTACCCAGTGTTTTATTTTTTGATCTTTCAAGTTCTGTTATTATTAAATATCTTCAGTTTGTTTCTTCATTTGCTTATAGTTTAGAGTTTCACCTTTGTGTATTCCCTCAGGGTTTTGGTGTGAGTCTTTACTTTGTGTTACTGTGTTTATTATCAGTGTTCCTGCCTACCTGTTTTTTTTTCCCTTCCTATTCCCACGTCCAGTTATTTGCTCTTTTATTTTGTCTCTCGTGTTTCATGTTCAGTTCTACTTCCCTTATCTCGTTCCCTGTGATTTATGTTGGCTGTGCTTCCACCTCTTTCCTCTTCCCTTGTTACCAGGTGTGTATTTATTATCTGCATCTTCCTTTGTCAAGTTTTCCCTCTAGGTAGTGTGTTTCCTTGTTTCATGTTTCCCTGAGAGTGCCAGTTCTTTGGATTATTTTCCCCTGTTAGGTTTCTCCCTGTTTTTGGTATTTTGTGAGAGAGCTCAGCAATAACACTGCCTTTTGAGTTCATGCCAGCCTCCCGAGTCCTGCATTTAGGTCCATATCTGCATGTCTCCTTCCCCTCACCTCCAGCTGGTCGTGGCAGACCTGAGCCTGGTTCTGCCGGAGGTTTCTGCCTGATAAAAGAGAGTTTTTCCTTCCCACTGTCACCAAGTACTAGGGGGTTGTTTTGATTGTTGTGGTTTCTCTGTAATTGTTGTAGGGTCTTTGCCTTGAGGCCACTGTTGTGATTTGGTGCTCTATAAATAAAACAACTGAATTAAATTGAATATCCTGCCTGCCACACTGCCATACCTTGATAAAAATATTCAGTACGCAGCAGTTCTCTGGGCAAAACTGCCTTTTTGATGTCAGAGGAGAATGGTCAGACTACTTCCAGGTTATAGGAAAGTAACTCAAATAACTACTTATTGCAACCAAGGTAATATCTGAACACTTAGCACAGTGAAGCCAATGGGACACAGCAGCAGAACACCACACTGAGTGCCACTCCTAAGTGTCAGAATTCCTCATGAACGCCATCAAAGGCTGCTGGTGCCGTTATTGCCACAGTCCCAAGTCTTTTGCTCAGTGTTTTGTGTTTTTTGGTTGTCACTTTGTTTCTTAGTTTGCTGATGGGTTCGATTTTCACCATCGCATCTTTCTGCTCAGTTTGTTCTGAGTTCTGGCCGTTTTGAGTTTGGATTCTACTTTATTTCTCTTCATGGTTTTATTGTCTGTTTTGGTTTTGTCTCCTTTTCTAATTTGTAATTATAGGTAGTTCCCTGAATTGTTTTTTCCTTCCCTCCTATTTTCTCTGTGTCAAGTTACTTCCTGTTTCATTTTGTTAGTTTATCTTTTGTCTCTTGTGCTTTGTATTTAGTTTTACACCCCTTGTCTCATTTTTTTAGTTAAGTTCTAGCTGTCCCCCAAGGTGCCTCCTGTTTGCCCAAATCACCTTGAATTTATTCCCTCAGTTTGTCTTAATTATGATTGTGTGTCTTACTGCTCTTTGTTTCCCTAGTTTTGGATTCCTCACTCCTGTCAGCATTGGTTTTGTATTTTGTTAGAGTTTCCCGTGTTCTTCCCACTTCTGCCTGCCACATGACAGTTACATGACAGTTATGGTGTGGGGGACATTTTCTTCACCCCTCCCGAGCCTCTTAGTAACAAGTGAACATTGTTTAAATGCCACAGCTTACCTCAGTATTGTTCCTGACCATGTACACCTCTTTATGACCACTTCTAATGATCTTCCACCGGGGAAAGAATAGCTTTAGGTTGCAGAATCTGCAGCAATTGCATAATGCTATCATGTCCAGAACCAGAATTTCTGGTGAACATGTCGAGCACCTTGTTGAATCCATACAATCAAGAAATAAAGCTCTGAAGGCAAGTGGGTCCAACCCAGTACCAGCAAGGTGCACCTAATGAAGTGACTAGGGAGTACATAAAGTAATAGTACAAATAGAAAGCATCAGAATGGAAATACATAAGTAAAATACAATTTCATTAAAAGTGTACTTCAGTGAAGTAAAGTTCTCCATGTCCTCTCCGTGCTGTCCTGTTACTGGGCATCATCTGTTTGACAGAAGTGTAGCACTGGCCAATCCTTAAAAAAAACAAACAATACCAAATTATGAAAATAAATACAAATTTTTGTCACCGAAGAAATTCCATATATTTTTATTCTGTAATAATTTTAATTAATGAAATTATTGTTTACAATGCATAGTCTCTGGAGCTTGAAAAAGGTGACTGGACATCTTTTTGTTTCTTGATGACGTCTGCTCCAGAGACTACTATAACCTGGATGACAGAACCCACACAGACATTTTACAATGTATATTTTTTTGTGTGCAGGGTAATTTGGGTATGTACCCTCTCTACACTAAATCATGTAACTCCTACATAAACACACAAATGAGGATGTGGAGTATACACTCAAAGTTTAAAATCAACTGTTTGGTATCCAAACCATTTGGGTGTACTTAATGATGTTCTCAATATTATGTTTTATTTTCATTTGGCTTCAAAGCCACTTTTGTGTTGCAGGATCTCTGACAGTTAATTCCTTTTTGAATAATCTGCAACTTGTGTTTTATATTTCCCACTGGGCTGATCCAGCATGCTGATTTAAATGTATTTTCTATTTTTGCAGTTTGAAAAAAGGCAAAGTATTCACATCATCCAATTTTACTCTTACTGGTCAGAGCCACGTAGCAGACTCAAGTGTTTCTATTATATTTTACACATTCTGCTTAGTAGTATTTACTCACCAATGCTTAATAAAGGTCTCTGCAAAAGTTTGCCCTGATAAAGAAAATGTATTGGGATCTGTCAGCACAGTTTTAAACACTATTTAATAATTATCATGTGGAACAGTGTTTGTTCATATCTTAAATATAGTTTGACAGTATAGTTACTGTCAGTAAATTAGACCAAACCAGGTCTCTAAAATGGTTCAGATGTAACAAGCAGAGATTGCTCTTTTGTTGAACTGCATGAGAACAGTCAGATTTAATTGTTTCGATCACAACTTATTATTAAAAATTCTATTAATCCATCACATCTGACACAGAAGAAGTCTTTTATTGTTTTGGGGTACCAAGGGACCTGTTGCCAGTTTGCCTTGATAATGATGATGATGAGTCCTCTTTAAAGAATATGTTATAATACTGGAATATGCACACTCAAACTTGGAGACTATAATTAATGACAAAACCACTTGGTTTTCTCACAGAAATGCAAATGCACAGTGCTTTATGAGCGGAGTGAAGCTGGAAAAATGAGATCAGCTTAAATACCTGGAGGGTTTTTGTTCAGGAAGGCACTCACATCCTATTTGAACAAGCAAACATTCACTGGAGATGTTTTAATTTCTAATGTAAGAAATTACCCCCAGGAAATTTGCATATAATTATGAATTATCATTGTACAACAGACAGCCCCTTATTTGTGGCAGAATTTACTTTTAACTGGAAATTTCACTGTGTGGCATTCCGAAAGTAGCATTAAACTAACGATTTGAGATGGTGCTGCTGCTGACATCAAAACAACAAAGCCAATAGATTTTATAGTATTGGCACAAAGAAAGTCTTAAAGGGAGTGATATTCAGACAAAACAAAGGGAGATACCATATTTTGTACAGTATGATTAGGGACATGGTGATATTTCATGACAGTGAATTCTATTGATTTTCTTCTAGTTTAATTTATAATAAATCTGTGAATAAATAAGCCTGGATGACAAAAAATCAATTAATTAATTTCCTGCAGAGGAAACATGGACTGTCTAAATTAAAAGGTTTGTTTTCACTTTTTTTTTTTTTAAAGAATTCATCCTCATATTTGACCAAAGATAAGAAATACATACTTTTCCACTTTAGTACCTACCCTTGCATTGTTGATCATTGACGTTATTTGATTATTGATATTTCTGAATTGGTGAGCTCTAACAAAGGTTAAATCTCTGTAATTTACCAAATCTGACACTCCATGAACTACTGTGGATGTTACTCCTTATCTGTGTACTGATTGTGCTACCCCATAATGCTTCAATCTTAATTATGAGCAATCGATCTCTATTCTCCAAAGGCCTTTAAGATGGCATTAATTAAACCATTACTTAAAAAGCCATCAGCTGTTTTAGCTAAGTCAATTTCCAACCTCCCTTTTGTCTCAAAAATTCTTTAGCATTAGTGAAGGTTACAAATGAACTTCTTATGGCCTCTGACAGTGGACTAATTTCTGTGCTTGTCCTGCTAGAGCTCAGTGCAGTATTTGATACTGTTGACTGTAATATTTTATTACAGAGATTAGAGCATGCCATAGGTATTAAAGGTACTGCACTGCAGTGGTTTGAATCATATCCATTTAATGGACTCCAATTTGTTCATGTAAATGGTGAGTCTTTTTCACACACTACGGTTAATTATGGAGTTCCACAGGGTTCTGTGCTAGGACTAATTCCAATTAAATTACACGTTTCCCATAGGCAATATTATTAGAAAGCATTGCATACCTTTTCATTGCTATGCAGATGATACCCAGCTTTATCAGTTCATGAAGCCAGATTACACACATCAATTAGTTAAACTGCAGGAATGTCTTAAATGCATAAAGGCCTGGATTACCTCTGATTTTGTGCTTCTAAAACTGCTAAAACTGAGGTTATTTTATTCAGCCCTAGAAATCTTAAAAATAATGTGTATAATGTATAATGTGTATATATACTTACCTTGGCCTCTAGTAACACTGTGAAGATTCTTGGAGTAATTTGTAACCAGGATATGTCTTTCAGTGCACGTATTAGACAAATATGTAGGACTGTATCCCTAACATTAGAAACAGTTTGTCTCAGAGTGATGCTGAAAAACTAGTTCATGCATTTATTACTTCTAGGTTGGACTAATACATTAAGCCTTAAGCTTTCAGTCCCTCTTCTGTGGAACCGGCTTCCAGTTTAGATTTTCTACTTTTAGGAATAGGCTTAAACCTTTAATTTTTGACAAAGCTCATAGTTAGGACTTGATCAGGTGGCCCTGAAAACTCCCTTAGTTATGTTGCAATATGCTAAGGCTGCTGGGGGGTTTCCCATGATGCAATATTTCACTCACCTCTTTTTACTCTGTTTGTGTTTATACACTGCTTTTCATTTAATCAGTATTAATCTCTGGCTCTCTTCCACAGTGTGTCTTTTATCGTGTGTCCCTCCCCTCCCCCCAACCGGTTGCTGCAGACAGCTGCTCCTCCCTGAGCCCTGTTCTGCCTGAGGTTTCTGCCTATTAAAAGGGAGTTTTGCCTCCCCACTGTCACCAAGTGCTGGCTCATAGGGGTTCGTCTGATTGTTGGCATTCTCTCTGTATTATTGTAGGGTTTTTACCTTACAATATAAAGTGCCTTGAGGCAACCGCTATTGTAATTTGATGCTATATAAATAAAATTGAATTGAATGTAAGAGAAATTCCTGTTTCAACTAGACTTTAAACATATGGCTTCTTGATAGGCTCTGTAAACATGTTTTACAACAGACAGTGGAGCCATTTGCTTAATCCATATGTTTTTATGTGCAAAGTCAGCAGCTGACAGACATAGATTTTACTGCAGTCTGCACATACTGTAACATGAAATCAGCATGGATTCCTCATAATTTAAAAGTCAAATGTGAAAGAGGAAAATCAGGGGCCCTGAAATAAGGAGCTAAATGACAACTAAATTAAATGCAGTCTGTCAAAGTGTGATTTTGGGAGACTGGAGACACTGTTTGACAATGCAGCAGCTAATCCCTCGGATTAGTAAAGGTATTCGTATTCATCCTTGCAGAAACCTTCGGGACATATGAGGATTTTTAACTCCTATACATAAAGCTGTGAGCGTTCAAATCTGGGCCGGGGGCCTTCAGCAAGCAGAGGCAGCCCTGTGTCTAAAGGGTGTTGGGAGATGAGTGTCAGCTCTTTGTCTCAGTGTGGCATTTTCACAGACATGCTCATGCTAATGCTCCCAGTGCACCAAATGCATAAGGACACACACACACACACACACACACACACACACACACACACACACACACACACACACACACACACACACTCTCTCTCTGCAATTCCTGCACTTGATGACCTGGTCTGTTCAGGACAGGCAGATGACTGAAGTGGGGTGGCAGAAAAGGGGGAAGGTGTGTGTGTGTGTGTGTGGGGGGGGGGGTTAATGGGGCAGTGGTAGTGAGCGAGTGAAAAAGTCTACAGTTAACTAGTCTTACCACCCAGAGCCTACACTGTGGACAAACAATGTTGCTCAAAATTCAGGAAGTAATTAGACTTAATAAAAGCAGCATGTGAAATGTCTGCCATTGCTTCATGACAGAAAAAGGTCCATGCAGGAGGGGTGGAGTGAGGGGGTGTCTGTGGAAACTTTGGAACCCTCAGCTTAAGGACATGGTTCCACATGTGGAATGTTGTTGTTTGGCTGATAGGTGTGAGAAGAAAATTGTATCCTGTCATGCATGTGTTACTGAGAAAGCAAAGTTATCGACCACATCAGAATGCATGTGTTTATTTTCAACCAGCAGTTTATGTACAATATTCTGTTAGTACTACTCTCCAAACTACACTATATTGCCAATAGTATTCACTCATCTGCCTTCACATGCACATGAACTTGAGTGATATCCCATTCTTAATCCATAGGGTTTAATATGATGTCGGCCCACCCTTTGCAGCTACAACAGCTTCAAGTCTTCTGGGAAAGCTTTCCACAAGGCTTAGGAGTGTTTATGAGAATTTTTGACCATTCTTCCAGGAGTACATTTGTGAGGTCAGACACTAATGTTGGATGAGAAGGCCTGGCTCACAGTCTCCGCTGTAATTCTATTCCCAAAGGTGTTCTATCAGGTTGAGGTCAGGACTCTGTGCAGGCCAGTCAAGTTCTTCCACACCAAACTCTCTCATCCATGTCTTTATGGAGCTGCTTTGTGCACTGGTGGGCAGTCATGTTGGAACAGGAAGGGGCCATCCCCAAGCTGTTCCCACAAATTTAGGAACATGAAATTGTCCAAAATGTCTTCATATGCTGAAGCATTAAGAGGTTGTTTCACTAGAGCTGAAGGGCCCAGCCCAACTCCCAAAGTCTCAAAAAAACAACCCAGCACCATAACCCCCCTCCACCAAACTATACTTGGCACAGTGCAGTCAGACAAGTACCGTTCTCCTGGCAACTGCCAAACCCAGACTCATCCACTGGATTCCCAGACAGAGAAGCATGATATGTCACTCCAGAGAACACGTCTTCACTGCTCTAGAGTGGTAGTGGTGCAGTGGGTAGGTGCTCACCTTGCAACCGGAGGGTTGGGTGTTCAAGTCCCTGTCTGAGCATGTGCTGTCATTGTGTCCCTGGGCAAGACGCTTAACCCACATTGACTAAATGTGGTTGTGTGGTCAGCGAATTGGCAGCCATGCTTCTGTCAGACTGCCCCAGGGGAGCTGGGGCTACATTAGTAGCTTACCACCACCAGGTGGGGGTGAATGAATGGTGCACAGAATTGTAAAGTGCTTTGAGTACTGTGAAAAGTGGTATATAAGTCTAAGGCATTATTATTAGAGTCCAGCCGCGGTGACCAAAAGCTCTGTATTTAAATTGTGCTTGGTGATGTAAGGCTTGGCCTCTGCTGCTTGTCCATGGAAACCCATTTCATGAAGCTCTCTACGCACTGTTCTTGAGCTTAAACTGAAGGCCACATAAAGTTTGGAGGTCTGTAGCAACTGACTCTGCAGAAAGTTGGTAACCTCTGCGCAGCACTATGCACCTCAGCATCTGCTGACCCCACTCTGTGATTTTATGTGGCCTGCCACTTTGTGGATGAGTTGCTGTTGTTCCCAATTGCTTCCACTTTGTGATAATACTGCTAACAGTTGACTGTGGAATATTTAGTAGTGAGGAAATTCCACAACTGGACTTGTTGCACAGGTATCATCCTATCACGGTACCACACTGGAATTCACTTTGGCAGAATAGTGTATGTGGTCATTTCTTTCTTTCTTTCTTTCTTTCTTTCTTTCTTTCTTTCTTTCTTTCTTTCTTTCAGATAAAAGCACTAATCAAAATCAATACACTGCTTTAGTCCAGAGTGAAGTTTGTCATCACATGGCTCGCTGTGCTGTTTTACAGAAATAGTTCTATAAGGGTGATTTTAGCAGTCAGTTTGATTACATTTACACAATAAAATGATTTGGAAAGATCGTGGTTCAGTTAGTCTAGGGCCTCTTACAAAGTTAAACACATGCCAGCCACAAGCATGGCTGTACAAAGTAATAGTGATGCACCTTTCAGTGCATTTTGTTTCATAGCAACAAAGCTATATTTTGCAAAAACCGTGTACCTTGCTGTAGAGAATATTGTAATTCATACTCTGCTCTTCTGTTCATGCACTTGCACTACCATTTGTAACATGCTTGCTTTACGTAACCTTTTTATTTGATGATGCAGGTACCACTTTCCACTCTGCATGTATATGATAGAATCAGGAAAAGCATGTCAGTGTTAGCGGATTCAGGTTTATGGGTTTAGGTGTGGTGGAGAGAACGTCTGACTGGAAGAAAGATGCTTCAGGCTGCAGCTGGAAGTTAGGAGAGGTCATAAAAAACAAACAACTGAAGCAATTTCAAGTGCAGTTCAGGTAACTCGTATTTTAAGGCAGCACAAAAAGCAGCTTAAAATTATTTACTGTGTAGAATAAACATCTGCAGCAGAACCATTCATTTTTATTCTAGTATAGTCTTAGGCAGTACATGAAAAGCATAATTTTAGAGCAACTACAGAACATAATGAGACAAACACGTTTTCAGATATTTGAAACATGCATTGCTTTGCGTATTTGTATATATATTTTTTTAGGAATAAGGATTGGTCCTGAAAGTAACCTGAGCCTGATAGGTCAATCTGTGGGAGCCGCCGCTTTGAATGGTGGTTAGCTGGGTCCCTGTCAGACTTGCAGCTATTGATGTAATCAAAAGCATTTGGCTTTGAGGCATGCTTGCTGGCTGACAGCAGCACTGCATTTACGTCTTTGTGCCTCTGTCTGGACTTGCCCCTCTCCTTAGCCAGCGAATTCATGGAAGTTCTTTATGGCTGGCAGTCCTATTTAGGTGACCGCAAAAGCCTGATGAATCACTTAGAAATGAGTCATACCAGCTCTTGAAGTAATGACTCTTTGACCGACATGTCTTTCGTTCTGAGCAGGGCCTTTTTTTTATGAGCTTTTGGATTTGCTTTGAACACTTTTCTTATGAGTCATTGCTTTGAGTGCAAGCAGGACTGTACAAGTGCCTGTTTTGCTCACAGTGTAAATTTACTGAACTGCTCTGGATATAAACCATCAGCTGTGTAGCTGTTGCTGAATTAAAAGCTTTGTGAAATCTCTAAATTTCTGAACAAAGAAAAACAGACTTCTTCCAAAATGTCCCATGTTCTCGTTAAACACTGTGGCCCTCGTGGGCGCTTTCATCTATACAAACAGGCTCCTGAAGCAGCTGAATGCTGATGCCATTTATGTTTGTTTTAGTGCATTACTAAATTAGAAGCACCCTTTTGAGCTAGTACAGCCATGAGTCCTCTGGGAATGATGCAACAAGTTTTTCACACCTGGATTTGGGGATCCTCTGCCATTCTTCCTTGCAGATCCTCTCCAGTTTCATCAGGTTGGATGGTGAACGTTGGTGGACAGCCATTTTCAGGTCTCTCCAGAGATGCTCAATTGGGTTTAGGCTCTGGCTGGGCCAGTCAAGAATGGTCACAGAGTTGTTCTGAAGCCACTCCTTTGTTATCTTAGCTGTGTGCTGAGGGTCATTGTCTTGTTGGAAAGTGAACCTTTGGTCCAGTCTGAGGTCCTGAGCACTCTGGAAGAGGTTTTCTTCCAGGATATCTCTGTACTTGGCCGCATTCATCTTTCCTTCAATTGCAACCAGTCGTCCTGTCCCTGCAGCTGAAAAACACCCCCATAGCATGATGCTGCCACCACCATGTTTCACTGTTGGGATTGTATTGGGCAGGTGATGAGCAGTGCCTGGTTTTCTCCACACATACTGCTTAGAATTAATGCCAAAAAGTTCAATCTTTGTCTCATCAGACCAGAGAATCTTATTTCTCCCTCTCACCAAGGCTCTTCTCCCACCATTGCTCAGTTTGGCTGGACGGCCAGGTCTAGGAAGAATTCTGGGTCCTCCCAAACTGCTTCCATTTAAGGATTATGGAGTGCTCTTATATAGACAGGTGTGTGTCTTTCCTAATCAAGTCCAATCAGTTTAATTAAACACAGCTGGACTCCAATGAAGGAGTAGAACCATCTCAAGGAGGATCAGAAGAAATGGACAGCATGGGAGTTAAATATGAGCGTCACAGCAAAGGGTCTGAATACTTATGACCATGTGATTTTCAGTTTTTCTTTTTTTTTTTTTTTTAAATTTGCAAAAATTCCTACATTTCTGTTTTTTTCTGTCATGATGGGGTGCTGAGTGTACATTAATGAGAAATAAAATGAACTTTTTTGATTTTATGCTAAATGGCTGCGACCAAATAACAGAATGCAGTTTTTAATTTTTTAAATTTAATTTAATTTAAAAAAAAATTAAACTTGCTGATTTATACACCATTTATGCACCAATTCTTACACAGGACATGACTTGAAAAAAAAAAAAAAGCTTACTTGATTTGCCTTCAGTTTGGAGAAACCCTGCTCTGTATTTTCATGTTGAAGTTGTAGCTGTCTGAAAGGATTTAACTGAACTTTCACAAAAGTACATCTGACTGTATTAACTGTGTGGCTGTTCATATATGGAAATTATTTTCCAAAAGGCATCTTAAGTTCTTAAATTGCAGCTGACCTCAGTAATGTTAGAAATCATTTACTACTGAATTATAGAGGTCCGTTAACGGGCACAAGAACAACAGTATCGCCAGTGTTATCATTAATAAAACGATTTGTTTTATGCAGATCAAGTATGTTCTACCTTCTACTAAGAAATGTGAAGACCTAAGATATTTAAATGGCATTACTGTTGCTGTTGCTAAATCTCAATGTAGACATTATAATGTGGGGACAAACCACTGAAAGACTCCTGAACAGAAATGGTGTCTGTTTGTTGTGTAGCAGCAGAAATTAATGTGTGAGTCCAATTAAAGAATATCTGCCTGCTTTCCTGGCTGTTTCTTTCATCCACTTTCCCATGCTGTCAAACTCAGTGATGACATCATTGCTCCAGTCCAATCATTTTCTTCTCTGCCTTCTCTGAGCCAATTAGCCTCCATTCTGCATGCTTTAAATTTCAGTGCTCTTCTGCCATTATGCCTTTCAGACTCTCATTCCTGAAACCTGCTCCTTCATTTCAAGTCTAATTGTTCAGTTTTTTGTCAGATCTCTGCTTATTGAAACGGGAGTTGGATGACATATGCCTCACCAAAAAAAGCCATTTGTGTTGTTGGCAATGGACTTTAGAGGCTCTGGTTCCAATAAGCATAAAAAAAAGAGGACACCATTCACTCTTATATGCACATAGTTACTCAATAGTTCCAATGTCCAATCACAAGACTAATGAGAGTAACTGACAAATGAACATCTGCATGTATGTGAGCCAATTATCCATTAGTAATATTAACAGGCTCATTAGTATGACAATATTAATCCAGCACAATTTATTAGAGACAGATTATCATCACAGAGGCTGCATAAAAGACTCAGTGACTGACTTCTTAGTGGTGGAGTCAGTAAGGTCGGTGAGGTCAATGAGGTCAACCCTTCTGTGTCATGTTTTCCTCTGTGTGGCAGTCGGAGAAAACTGTCAACAAAGATTTTCACTGTACCATGAATGTAAAGCTGGAATTTTGAAGGTTCTTGCCCGCACCATTCTTTCAAATGGAAGGAGCGCACATTTGGCATCATGTTGGACATATTAGAATGGAACCTTCAGAAAACACATGCAGATACACGAAAACAGAAGGAGTCTTATTAATTTGGAAACACAAGCACCTCAAATGCTCACAACATAACCAAATGCAGAACAGTTTGCAAGAAGCATAAGCAACACTAACAAAGAGTATCCTCAGAAGTATTAAAATTAATTTTAAAGCGTGCCCTATCTGATTTCATGACTCTTTTTTATGTCTCCTTTAAATATTTCTATTGTTGTTCGAGGTACATACGTTTCTGTATCTGAATGTGTCGTGTGTATGCAGTATTATTCTGTATTTAGATGCGTAATTCAATAACAGATAAAAACCACAATATAGTTCTTTTAGCATTCAGCATGTATTCCCGCCTTTGACGTAGTGCAGATCACTGACTGAGCTATATATTGCAGGTCTCTTTGTTTCTCCCAAATTAAAAGGTAGAAGTCTGAACCACCACCAATGACAGGTTGTCAGTGTGTGTTTGTCCACTGTGTATCAGTGTGCATTGCATGCATATATGTGGGCGGTGAGCTGGAGAGTTCAGATGGGTGGGAAGCCAGTTTCTTGCCACATAAACACAACCATAAAGTTTATAGTTTCCCACCATCAAAAATGGGCTTACAAACTAGAAGGACAGCAGTCCAGAGAGGACGGCTTTGTTTGCTGGCCGCTGTTCTGATGATTTGGCAAAATATGAACTTGCAGTATAAATCACAGGAAATAATTCAAACAACTATAATCACCAAAGATTATGATATTTCTCAGACTTCTATTTTCAGACAAATATGTCTTATATGTCCTACAAAAATAAAAGTTTTATATCACAAACAGCAAAAAGTAACAGCATATTATCTTAAAACCATATTGCCAATTTCTGTTTCTGTCATATAGTGGCAAGATTAATCAACGTTATGTGCTAATCCATATTGTTAATGGGTGACAATTAAAAATATACTGGCATATAATGCCATGTGACCCAGGCTATTGGGATTGATTTCAAAATTTTTTTCTCATACAGATTAATTTGTTTTATTGAATATTAATTCTGCTGAGTCAGCAAACACACACAGTACAGTACTGTGGAAGGTCATATGTGCATGTTTACTTCCATTCTTTTTCAGCCTTCTGGACTTTGATAGTTTGTTCCAGCAGATTAATGTTATTTAATCAATGTTATTAATTAATTAAATTTATATTATTCTAATTTTTTTTCTTTTTTTTTTCCAAGGGCCTCAGAGAAAAAATTTTGACAGGTAGGAAACTGACAGAAAAATCATTTATGCTATCTGCTAGAGGCTGGGGTATCTGTTGATTGGTAGTGTTTTAATACATAATTGGCCCTCTTTTTTGTTTTTTATTATTATTATCATAGAGTGAATGTGTGTGTGTGTATGTGTGTGTGTGTGTGTGTGTGTGTGTGTGTGTGTGTGTGTGTGTGTGTGTGTGTGTGTATTATTCTAATTTAAATGTAGACGTGGTCAGGATGACTTGCTGAAGTTCAAACCAATCATCAGAATGGGGATAAAGGTGAATGTGGCTTGGTTGTTGGTGCCAGATGAACATGTTGAACCTTGAAGCAGATGGAATACAGCAGCAGAAGACTACCCCAGGTGCCACTCCTCACCAAAACTGCACAAAAAAAAGATTGGAAAACCATTGCATGGTCTGATGAGTCTTGGTTTCTACCGTGACACTTGGATGGTAGGGTCAGAATTTGATATAAAAAGCATGAAAGCATGCTTTTATACAAGCATCCTGCCTCGTATAAAAGTGCTTCAGACTGCAGGTGGTGGTGCAACTGTGTGTGGGATATTTTCTTAGCACACTTTGGGCCCCATGGTACCAAGTGAGCGTCATTTAAATTCCACATCCTATGAGAATAATGTTGTTGACCATTTCTATCCCTTTATTATTATTATTATTATTATTATTATTATTATTATTATTATTAATAATAATAATATTATTATAGTTATTGAGGCCAGATTTAGACTAAGAGGACTTTTGTGTTCATTGCAGTACCATTCAATTAACAAGAAGCAATGCATTTTGCGTTTTTTTCTAACAATACAGTACCCAAAATTGATCAGTACAAAATGAATAAAAAGCTTAGTATCTGGCAGGTTTTGTTTTGGAGCCTAGTTAGTAGATGCAGACATGACTGACTCTTTCTCAACCCAGTAAAGTAGTCTGCCTGTTCAGGAGCCTGTTTACATGGAAAGTGGACCTGGCTCTAACTAAGCTGCTTGTCCTAAAGTCTACACAGGTGAAATCCTTTAAGACGGCCCAGTCACTGGGTGACAGTCCCCTGTCTGCCAGGGCTCTTGTTTAGGCTGCAGCGGAATGGAGTAAACAAACAGGAGGGAATGGGGTGTGAGAGATGAATCATCAGCTCTGGGCTGCCTGTACTTTCTCTGTGCACTCCATGTGCCTTAGTCTACTCAGCATCCGCTCCCCTGAAGGCCTTCGCCACCACAGGCATACTCCAGCAATTACCTTCTCGCCCACACACTGTCAGTCACATGGACTGTAATAACAGGCTGTTGCCAGCACTCTGCAGCTCAGCCCCACCCCCCACCCCAACATACACACATACACGCGCGCATGCATGTGTGCGTGCGTGTAGGGAGCGTCGAGAGAAAGTGCACTCATTGTAAAAGTGGTCATACTAGATTTGAATTCAGTCTGGCTGTATGTTAATATTTGCAACAGCGATGCATAGTTTTAAATTAACTCACTAGATAATTTTAAAGCTTCTGCCTTACTGCAGCTTTAAATGTTTGGTCAGACATTCAGTTTAGCTTTCTGCTTCTGTGAGTTTTTCTTGAAAAAAAAAGCCACAGAAAATAGTACTACCATTTTTAATGAATTCATCCCCACTACCACAAAAACAAACATTTACAGAAGACTTAGTTTGGGCTTTACTAGTTTACTAGTAAAGTTAGTTTACTAAAATTTGCATTTTTGAACAACAGCTCCATAGGACAGTATTAATTCTGGATAAGTTCTTAGGTATTATGTTGATATCTCAGCAATGTATTCTTTGCATATTTTACTGCAATCTGTTATTATGTGGGCACAGCCCAGCTGGCCACATAACAAAATACCACACAATGATTTGTGAATTTCTGGCTACACTCACATCTCTGTGTGGGAGTTTGCCCATCCAGTCTAGGGTGCAAGATGCTAGCAGGCAGGTCATACATGGAACACCATAACCAAGTGGCTGCCACAGTATGCACAAACATTTGCGCTGAGTATGACCTGGAAGTCACATTGTCAAAAGATCAAGCCCAAGCTAAGGCCCTGCGGGACTTGGATACAGACGGTGATGGCAAACCAACCAGATGTAGTAGAGGTGGACAAGCAGAGGAAGAAGGCTGTAGTGAGAGATGTAGCAATACCAAGTGATAGGAACATCAGGAAGAAGGAACACAAGAAACTTGAGAAATACCAAGGACTAAGAGAAGCGCTAGAGGGGAACTGGAAAGTGAAGGTAATCGTGGTCCCCCGGGGTAATCGAAAACACTCGGATTCCAGATTCCAGGAATGACATCTGAGATCTCAGTCCTAGGAACAGCTAAGATACTGCGCAGGACCCTCAAGCCCCCAGGCCAGGGGTGGCCAACCAGGCAGTGACCAAGAGCCACATTTTTTACCATGTTACCGCTAAGAGCCACATCATACACATGGGTACACATCAACATCACCCCATCCCTTCCTCACACACACATACCTTTGCTCAGCCAGATTTATTGTAAATGTGACACACCGACATGACATTGACTCCCATACTACAAAGACCACAGGCCAGTCATTTTCAACAATGAACATTGTGTGCACTGTCTCACACAAACAAACTCTCAGTTTAACCAGGTCCACAAACAAAAATATAATAATTTACAATACCTTTTTCCTTTTACTATGCATGTTACTTAGTGGGACTTCTGGCATTCCTTGCCTTGAACAATCCTCTTCAAATCTGGCATGTATTCCGTTGTTATCACTCAACAATTCCTTCACATGGGTGTTGGTCAGAATAGATTGATGCTTCGGTTTCACGTGTTTCAGGGTAGAAAACACAGACTCGCAGACATATGTTGACACAAACATTGACAGTATCTTAAGCGCAGCTCGTTTGACATTGGGGTGTTTTTCCAATGGCACACTTTTCCAGAACTCAGTGGTCCCTTCCTTTAAAGCAGGTTTCAGTTGGTCCTCCTCACAAAGATCAATCATCTCCAACTCAGCCGCAGCCTCATCTGTGACTAGCGGGGCTTTCAAACAGTCTGTCTCAGCATTAAATGGGTCGACAAGGAACATAATCTGTGGCCAGTTGTAGTTGTTGTAGTGGTTCAGTTGTAGATCATGGAACCGAGCCACAAAGCTTTCGTGCAGGTTTTCAACCAGTGTTGCATATCTGGCTCTTTGCTTATTCAGGGCGGCGCTGGTGACTTTAGCAGAGTGGGAAAATGTGTTAAATCTCCCTTTTGAATATGCGCCTTGAACAGTTTTAGTTTGTTGACAAATGCAAACACACTTTGCACCAGGTCAGGAAGCATTTTTAACTTACCCTGCAAGGTCAGGTTCAGTATGTCCAAGTGACACAGCATGTCGACCAAAAAGGCCAGATCCATAATGTACTCGAGGTCCGAGAGCTCGGGATAGTCCATGTTCTTCTCTTCCATGAACAGTTTCACAGCAATACGTAATGAACGAAGCAAGAGACTAGCACAACATA